>JBAMBJ010000893.1:0-29950 GCA_037043495.1 Drosophila recens | reverse complement strand
GGAAAAAAATATCGATAGAAAAATTCTCTAATAAAATTAATTAATTTTAAAAAAATTATTAAAAAATTTGTACTTACAAATTGTAAAAAGCAAGAACGTTTGCGTTGTGAAGAAATTAACAAATTAGTAAAATAATCTAAAAATAAGTTAAAAAATTTAAAAAAAAATATGAGATCTCCTCCGTGAAAGTTTCAAAGCTCTAGCTTCAATATTTATTAAGAAAAAAATAAAATGTTCATATTTAAATGTTTTTCAGAAAAGAATTAAATTCGGTCAATATTGAGCCGTTGCCAAGGCTGCCAACTTTTTTTTTTTTGGCTGCCAAGCAATAGAGCAGTTTGGAAGGAACATGTTCACTACTTGCTCACTTCGGTGAGCAACTCTTTTTTGTTCACTCACTTATGAACAGCAACCCAAACACTATTGTTGCTCGAAATTTCTGCTGAGCAAAATTCTGAAACCAATATTTTTGGCTCCAAATAAATTTAACCAACTGCAAAACAATGTCACTGGAACAGGTGGGTGCAAGTAGACAGTATTCAAGATACATGTGCTTCATATACATAATATGTTACTTGTATGCAAAGTAGCTCCAAGCCGATGCCGCCGAGTTCACAGCGTTGTTGGAGCAGGCAAAGAGTGGGCGTGTTAAGGGCGTTCTGACCCAGGCCAAAGCAGAAGTGGAACGTGAAATTGTCAATTTGGAGATAAAGGCACGTCTGGCTGCTGAGCGTCAAGCAGCTGGCACTGTTGGCGGCGATTCCAAAAGGTAAGAACGTGTTCTAGAATCTAGATGATACATATATGTATGAATGTAACATATATTTCTCTCCTTGTTTGTCTTATTGCGTCGTTGCAGATATCTGCACGAGCTGACCGACTATGGCTGGGATCAAAGTGCCAAATTTGTGAAGCTGTTCATCACATTGAATGGCGTACAAAACTGCTCCGAGGAGGCTGTCACAGTAGACTACACGGAGAACTCGATGAAGCTCCACGTGCGCGATCTGAATGGCAAAGATTATGGACTGATGGTCAACAATCTGCTGTTCGCTATCGATGTGGAGAAGAGCTATCGCAAGCTGAAGACCGACATGGTTGCCATCTACTTGAAAAAGGCCGAGGAGGGACAGAACTGGGATGTCCTGACGTCCATACAGAAGCGCTTGAAGCAAAAGCAGGACAGCGAAATGGCCAAAGATAATGCCAACCCTGAGGAGGCTCTAGTTAATATTATGAAGAAAATGTACAACAGCGGCGATTCGAAAACCAAACAGGTCATTGCCAAGGCCTGGACCGAGAGCCAGGAGAAAGCACGTTTCGGCCCGGAGGTTGGCGGCGGGCTCGGCGGTCTCGGCGGGCTCGGCAATTTATAAGGTAATCAAGTGATTGATTGTCAGAATGCAAAGGACTGAATGAATACATACATATTGTATGTACATATGTATATTTGTTCGATGCTCGAGCGAAATTCCATAAGTTTAAAATAAAAATAAAAAAAAAGAAATAAAAATGGTGTATTTACAAAATATGAATATACTGGGGTGCCACAGAAATCGCTTTCGCTTGAATTTCACTTAAATTTCATACAAATTTGAGTGAAATTCAAGCGAAAGCGATTTCTGTGGCACTCTAATAATGTTGCGTTCGCCAATCGATAGCAACAACTATCGAATTTACGATATACAAAAAGGTCGCTGCTATGACACGTAACATTTGAAATCGGCGCGCTAACGTTTATTTGAATTTGCAGCATTAAAGAGCTGTCAAAACGACGAGAATGAAATACGTCTGATTATATTTAATTAGATGCACTCCGCTAATTTAACTTGAAGACAGGTGTGCACGTTGTTGATTAATAATACATATCGTTCATTATTAATGGCTGCATTTCTATAATTAAGCAGGCGAATTTGCTGCTGATTTAGGAGCTGAAAATAAAGATGAGGCTATCTCCTTATATTTATAATAATGTTGACAACTGCATAGTTATAGCATATTCTCGTATTTATTGGTATTAAATTCATGTGATTAAAATCAATAATGTTGTTTGCAATACATATGTATGTAATCTATTCCATTTTTAATAGTTAGTTTGCTTTAAATGATTTAATATTAATTAATTGTATTTTAAATACATTTTTATATATGTTTTTCCTTTTGTATCAATTTCCCCAAAATTAACAAAGAAACAAAATATAGAGAAAAATGTATATTGAGAGAAATATAGGGAGAAGTTTTTGTATCTGCAAGATACTTTTGTTTTTTTTTTCTTGTTGTTTTTTAATTATAGTTAATCATGCAATTGCTGTTCTTACATTTTGTATGTGCGTGTGTTGTAAACAATTAAATTGCCCACTTTTTTTTTGCTGAAATGATTACTTTTGATTGGATCTATATATATGTCTGTATATGTTTCGTAATAATTGTGAATTAGCATAGTTAGGAGCCAGGACCCTCCATTCATATATATTTATATACATATGTGTATATATAGAGAATATGTGTGTTTAATTGTAGTATATTAATGTATGTTTGGTTTTACACTTGACTCAAATCATTTAACAAACATCGAACAGAACTCGTCAAGATTGAAGATTAAGGCCGATTCCAACAAATATTAAACAAAACATATACGATATACATATATGCATACATATATCTGTTTAAAGGTACGACGTACTAAATATTGTTTAAAAAAAAAACATTAAAAAAAATACACAAATTATTTATATAAGTAAGTATATATCATTTGTTTAGTTCTGCATCGGGCAGTTAAATTAAGCTAATGTTTTGCTCTCTCTTTCTTGTTGTCAAATGATAACTGTATATAGGTATATATATGTATGTATGTATAGTTAGGTTATGGGATTCGATATAGGTAGTATCGTATATAGTATCGTTTATATATTTAAGTTTTTAAGATTCGAAAATTTGTGACGCTTGTCAACGAATGCTTCTCTCATTTTGTAGTAAAAGGGGTAATCGAAATATATGTCGAACAAGATATATACTGTACTGTACCGTATTGTGTGTGTCTGCCTTGCCCTAAGTAAAGCACCAAATTCGTTATGTTCGACGCTCTGATCGGAACCGTGTCGCCTAACTACTGCAAATACTATATAGTAGCATACTCTATCTCATATTATATGTTATTACTCTATTTCATACGATATTGTTTTCATCAATTTTCTTCTGTAAAATTTGAATTCTTTTGTTAAAAGCTTTTTTCATTTATCGCTTGCCTTGTTTGTGTATAAAAATAAATCTTCCTTTTCTAAAGCACACACACATACTCGTACACATACACATGCACAACAATCTGCCCTACAAATTCGTTACTTTCTTCTTCTTTGTCTATATACACTACGTTCATGTGGATGTGCGTATGTGTGTGTGTGTGTGATCTAGATATACTAATCGTAAAACTTCTAGAAAATTATGCGCTTTCCTTTATAGGGAGGGGAACTTTGAGGGGTTCTACTAAGTTCTATCACGACACTTAAGCATAAATCTTAAAATGTTTTCCTTGCTTCATCTACATCTCATTATATTCTTTACTATTCTTCCTATGCTTAGTTCTATTAAATAAAAAAAAAAACAGATTACAGCTGACATTTTGTAAAAATTTAGTTGAAAGTCTCAATTTGGATTGTAAATGTTTGTTTCACTTAGCGCAATTTGACCTTCGGGTCCAACAACAGTTGTCACAATTCGCCGCATTAAAGTAACGAGTGCCGAGTAACGAGTAGATAAATGCAACGAATGCGAGTAAAAGGGATGCGTTTAAATCAGCGGTGGGCACGCAGTGGCTCCGGGAGCAGCGACTGCTTGCAACTATTATGCTGCCAACTTTTGTAGTTGTTATTGTTGTGCTCTCAAGTTTAGATATCGTGAAATGATATGTTGGTTAGTAGCGAGTAGCGAGTGACGAATGCCTGCAAAACTGACTCGTTAAAATGCCAGTAACATGTTAAGTTGAAAGTAACGAGCAGTTGCTTATTAAGAATATGCACATTCACTCAAGTAATGTGATGTGGCGAGTGAAGAAATGCAACGTGTGTGAAATGCTAATACAAACAGTTGAAAGTAACGAGTACCGATTGCAGACAAAATGATAGTCTGTTGAAAAAAGCGAGTGGAGAAATGCAACGAGCGCGAGTGGAATTATTCATTGGCATTTGGAGAGTGACGAGTAGCGATAAGCGAGTAGCGGAAATGCAACGAGTACTCGTTGAAATAATATTGATATTGGCGTTGTGACAAATGTCGTTGGTAGTCCAATCCTCCAATCAACATTGCTCTCTAATTAAGGGACCTGATGAGGCAGTTCGAATTACGTTTTTATTGATTACGCTTTCTAGATACTATATACAGTTTGTCAAGAAATTCCTTACACTCCCTTAAAAATGTAATATTTTGACTTTTAATAAGAAAAAAATAGCTTATTATATATATTTGGAAAGGTCGTTTAAATTCCGATTGAATGACACAAAACTTTTCTAAGAGTAACTGCAAAAAAAATTTTCAGAAATATTTTTGGTAGTGTTTTTTAAAATTTTTTGAAAATCCTAAAAATGACCATTTTAACCCATTTTTCCTCATTTTCATGCAGAAGTGAATTTTTTGCAATTTTTTAAAAAAATATAAAAAATACTTGCAAAAATATTTTTGAAAATTTTCTTTTGCAGTTACTCTTAGAATTGTTCAAAATATTTTTTGTGAAATATCGAAAAAAAAAAGTTGAAAAAGTAGACTTTTGCAAAGATTCAAAATATTCCATGGGTACTCAATGGCTTAAGGAAACGAAAATTAAATAACCTTACCAAATATATATAATAAGCTATTATTTTCTTATTTAATGTCAAAATATTACATTTTTGGGGGAGTGTAAAGAATTTCTTGACAAACTGTATGTTTACTAAGCATAGATATTGATGTATTGTAGTTATAGATTGTTGATCTATAGCAAATGTCTGTTTGAGGTCTGTTTTGGAGACGGTTCCATTCTCTTCGTTTGCTTTTGATGCGGTACGGTTTTTGGTTCAAACACACACACACACACACACATGCACTCACATATACATACACACACACACCCACACAGACGGACAATTCCAGCTTGGCCTTAAGATTAATTTAACAGCTATCCCCCCCTCCTGCTCCTGCTCCTTATCCCCTCTCCATCTTGATTTCCGTCTCCTGTTTCAGACAACACTCGGAAGCAGTTTGTTATTGCTGACCGTTGCTGACCTGTTCCGCAGCCGGGTCTTGGCCATGGTCATGGCCATGGCAATTGGCCGGACGCTGGGCGTCCGCACGTGCCGTTAATAAAGCTCCGTATGATGACGCACTGGCGCCGGAATCTTGGACATGCCACGCTCCCGTCGCGGCGAAATCACCGTGGATGCACTTGCTCCCGCTGCCCCCGAATGATTGCTGCCGCAGGAGGAGGCGGCCGAGCTGCGCTTGGAACGCCCCTTCGCGGGCGGTGAGCAGCTCTCGGAACGCTCCGGATTGCCGTTGGTGTGCACCCACGCCGTGGTGAAGTCCTCGTAGACGACGGGCGTCTTCTTGCCATTGCCCGGACTGGCACTGGGAGCGGCGGGTCGCTCCCGCTGCTGATTGCCGGCGGCGTAGCGCGAGAGCAGCGTCTTCATCTTCTCCAGAATCTGGGCGTCGTTCTTGGCACTGCTGGCCGCCTCGAGCAGCTGCTGGGCCAGCGGCGACGAGGCGTGGTTCTTCACTGGGGATGTGGTCAGCGAGCTGGTGGTGCAGCCGCGCACTCGCCGCCCATTGCTGTCGTACAGGATCTGCGAGGATCGCGTCTTGACGCTGCGATCAAAGGGCGATGGCGATGTGGATGCGGATGCGGATCCAGTTCCGGATGGCGGCGCAAATGTTTCCGTGTTGATTGTGGGCCGTTTCTTGCCGGGCACAGCGGCTGCTGCACTGCGTCCGCTCCACGTATTGGTCACATCGCGCACCAGCGGCAGCTGCGATGCCTTGCCACGTGGAGCCGCTGGAGCAGCTGCAGCTGCAGCTGGACGACGCACGGATCGATAGACGGGCTGTTTGCGACTCAAGGCCAAGGATCCGGAACGTGTGCTCAGATCCTGGAGACTGCCGCCGCCGCCACCGCAGGTGCTGTTGTCAATGCTGCTCCGGCGACGACGCTGCACCAGCGGAGATCGGGGAATCTTGCTGCCCGCTGCCACTTGACCGCACACCTTGTTGCCCGTGCTGGGCTGAACACTGTCCGTAGTCACTGTAATCTCATCGTCCGTGATGAACACGCCCGACTGCTCGAACTTGTTGTGATCCCCGTAGGCTGGCCGATCCAGCTGCTTCGTCGGCAGCCGGTGCTTGTGCATCGCCAGCACAGCTGGCAGAGATTGCGGCCCATCAATTTCACAGACGGCATAGTCCTCGTCCTCCTCCTGCTCCTGCTCCTCCTCCCGTTCCTGTTCCTTTAGTGAATCATTGGACTTTTCCGGCTCCTGATCTTGCTCCGGCTCAGGCTCATCCGTGGGCGAGATCTGCGAATCGCTCGACGTTTGATCAAGACGCGCTGCAAATGGTGAAAACTCCCAATTAGTGATGTTTTTTCAAACTATGATTCGAGTTTTAAATCGAAATGTTGTCGATATATCGATAAAAAATAATTATCGTGTTCAATTGCTTGAAAATCGCTTCCGCGGAAATCGATGTATTTTTAAATCACTACTTCAAATAAAATAATTAATTATAATGTAATTTATATTAATGTAAACTCTTTTTTTTTTTTTGTAATTTTGATATATTTTTTATTATTTATGTATTTTTTATGAATATGTATTGATGTAAAAATTATTGATAATTATTATTTGCGGGCTCTGATTTTTACATATTATTCTGCATTATTAAAAATTTTACAAAAGAATTTTGAAACACAATTTTTGACTTTAACAAAAAATTATGTTTCGAAAAATTAAAATTTTATTTTTTTTATTAGAAATCATTTTAGGCAAAAATTGTTTTTCAATTTCAAATAAGATTTGAACATAAAAGAAATTTTGTTTTATTTTTATTTTAACTTGTAAAATCGAAATACAGATAAGTTGATAGGTGGAAAAATGTTAAAAAACGTCCCAAGTCCAAAGAGATTTATTACTTTAAATCAGGGATTAAAACCCTAACCGAAGCCGTAACCTTTAACCGATAAAAACCGATTGAAATTTAAAACCGTAACTGAAACCGGAACCGAAAACAATATTTTCATTTGATCAAAACCTTAAAACCGAAACACTGTAAACCGATATAACCGTTTAGTAACCGTTTCATTTATAAGGGTTTTTAATAAATAATATATGTATTATAAAAATTGAAAAAAAGTTGTATTTCTGATTGTTATTAAAAAAATTTCAAATAAGAGTTATGGTGTAACTTTTAAATACAATTTTAAAAGCATGTTTTATTTTAAATTTTTATTGTAAAAATTTAAAAAACAAGTTAAAAATAGTTTTCAACGAAAATTGTTAAACTATTTAGATTTTTTTCCGACTCAGAAGTCTTGTTTGCGATCTCTGATATTTTGTTATTAGTTTTATGTTTTATTTATGATTTTCTTTTTTATGAACCGAAACCATACCGGTATTTCAAAACCGATACATACAAGAACCGGTTCACCGTTATGAAACCTTTATTCAAAGATTTTGCGTAACCGTTAACCGAAAACCTAAATCCGAACATAACCGAAACCGTAACTGAAACCGATATTTGTTTAGGTTTTAATCCCTGTTTTAAACTATTGTTAAGTTTTGAAGAATTTTCTTTTTCATTTGATTTGGACGAAGCAGATGAATGGAAATGTATAGTAAAGTAGGCCCAGTGATAAAGAGGACTCACCATTGCTTTCAGCGTCCTCGATGGAGGCCTGACTGTGGAGAGACTCGCGTTTCTGGGCCGTCGATTGGATGACTCCGAGACTGCGATAGCCTTCATCGCTGATTTCGCTGCCGTTGTCGCTGATGTTCTCAAACTTGCTGCTCTGCTCCGGCTGTGTTCCCGTACCCGTTCCAGTTCCAGTTCCAATTGCCACTCCCGCTGTCTCCTCGGAATTCGTCAACGATTTGGACTCCAGGGAGTTTTGCTTTTTTCGCATGTCACTGATCAGGCGACGCTGAGTGGGCGACATGCTGCGTCTGGTCAGATGCGGCGAACCAGGCACTGGCTCCATATTCGAACTGTTCCCAGTGGCAGCACTCGTCTGGTTCGTCTGGTTGAGAAACTTGCGCTGCGGCGTCGGACTGCGACTGCGATGTTTGCCGGCGATGCCTGCAATTGCACTCGGCGACAAGCTGGCATTAACTGTTCCCACTACCCCGCCAACTGTTCCCACTCCCACTGTGCCAGCTGTGGGTGATCCGGAGCCAGTTCCAGTTCCAGTTCCATTCCCAACCGTTGAGATTACGCGACGAGCTGCATGCGGTGAGCTGCAAAATGGAGGCATGCTAAAATTAGTGGATTATAAATATAAGTATATAGGGGTGCCACAGAAATCGCTAGCAAAATAGAATTTCACTGAAGGCATTTCAGCGCGGTAATTTCCGAGGAACAGAACTTCGTGCGATTTTTTTTTTTTTTTTTTTTAGCATTTTCACCAGCCTTTTCAAACTAGGCTGCTAAGGGTTGAAACCTTCTTTAATTAAATTACCCAAGGGTTTGATTAGCAATTTTTTTCAAGTTTAAAGTTGCAGAACAATAAGCTTTAAATTTTCTTTTTATTTAATTAATATAATTTAATTTACTTATATAATAATTGATTTTGTTTAGCTAAAAAACGATTGAAAAGTAATTAGCGCGACAAAATAAAAGTTACTCGACAACTCTGGCCACTGTCTGCCATAAGTCTGGCAACTCTTTGTGCCAAATGATCTCACAAATTTTACAATAAGTAAAAGAATTTTGCGGTAATTGAAGTGACATTCAAGCGAGAGCGATTTATGTGGCACCCCTGATAGATATCTATGTATAAATTCCTTATTTAAATCAAGATGTTTTATTTTCTTGTTCTCCCACTCGAATTTTATAACATCTCAGGAAAAACAATTGGTAAACATTATCGAACAGATCTTTGGAAATCGATTATAAACCCATTTGCTATCACTTTTCCATTGTCTACTCACTATCAACCAAACTGAAGAACCTTTATTGTTATTACTTATTTCTTTTAACTAATCTACAACAAACGATTATTGTGGTCATTATTGTTTACTGATAAAATTGGACGTTGGCTTTTAAGTATTTCCGCTATGAGTATCTTAAGTAATTGCGCTGTTGGAAATGCTAAAAATAGTTATGGGAGAATCGAGCTTATTTTATTTGCAGTGTGAGCCATTTAAGGTTTGTTTAGCTTGGGAATACGATTGGCAAAGATTCTAAATTAGATCGTTTGTAAAAGAAATTCGAATGTTGTTGAGTAGGCTGCGTTTAAAGATGTTTTATAAGGTTAAGTTGGCTGCGCTTCAGCAACATTCATTTAAAAAAATGATACTGACTGGAATTTGGAATTATACAAAAATCATTCTATGGCCTGGCTCTGAAGAAAATACGGAACGAAATATAAAGGAATTTATAAAATTGAACGAAATGCATGCAATGGAATTGTGTTGGAATTGTATGGAATGAAAACAATGGTACGACTGTAATGAAATGGAGCGGATGGAATGGAATTAAGACTATGGATTGAATTCTTGAGAGGATTGTCATGAATGGAGCGCACAAGAAATAAATGAGTTAAATACAAAGAAATCAAATGGAATGAATGCAATCGAATGCGTGGAATGAAACGGTAAAAATACAGTGAAATGTGAGGAATGGAACAGAATAATTCAGAATGATTTTGGTGGAATGAAGTAAGAGCGAAGAATGGAAAGAAATATATTGGATTGATATCAATAAAATGGAATGGAATCCTTGATACTATGTGAAATAGTTTCTTGAATAACTTCCGAGTTGATTATCTGGTTTTAACGAAATTTTAATAGAATTTGGAGGTTTCAAAATTTGCTAAACATCCAAGCCAATTGTATAAGGAGTTCACATACTAAATTTAGTGCATCTAGCTCTTAACGTCTCTGCGATCTGTTTGTTCATACGGATGTGGAATGAAATTGGGAAGCTGTTCTTCAACAACGCGTATTTAATGTGCTATATTCAACTGCTTGCTTTGCTGAATGAATGAGTGCAGTGCAGTCAATGAATAAGTGAATGCATTTAAACGACGCCTCAACTCCTGCGTCTGCCTCTTTTCTGCATAATGGAGCTACTAATGGAGCACTCAACTGGCCATCTGTTCAAGTCAGTGTCTCCACAGACCATCATCATCATTATCCGGCTTTATGCATGCAATTAGCGAGGCGATAACAACTTAATGCATGCTTCCCCATCCCTGGTTTAGTTTTTGTTTTTCCCCCCCATTACAAATGGAGCTGGAACTTGTCACCTTTTTTTAAGTTTTATTTCAGATATTTAGGTATTTAGATTTTGACTCACCGTTCGTATATCACCTGCGCATTGTGCAGCTCGATGCCTCCGCTGCCGGATTGGGAGTTGGTGTTGCCACTATTGCTGGTCCTGGGCATCAGACGGGCCTGTATGGAGCTGCGATGCTGGGCACGACAGCGGCAGGGATCATGCTTGTCCAGATAATGCGAGAGCGTATCCCAGCCGCCGCCCACGCGCACCATCACATGGGATCTGAGAATCTACAAATTGAAAACCATAAAAAAAAACCCAAAACAAATGGAAATCGCTGTGGAATAAATTTGGCATCTCTTTGGATTCAACTTACGCGCACAAAGATGAGGACTTTGGTGTCGCCAATTCGATACTTGCCCTCGGAGACGCGAACCATGGGAAACTGTGAGGGGCATGTGCATTTCTCCACCAAATCTCTGACCTGCAATCCGAAGAAAAAAATGCAACAATTGAAAAAAAAGTGAATAACAGAAATGTGTCAGTGTCTCTCTCTCGCTCTCTATTTCTTTTTCTATATGCTTCTCTTTTTCCATGTCTTTCTTAGTCTCTGTGTATGTTTGGGGGCAATGCAACCCGAGACCTGACCCCACAGGGCATTGCATAAGATCAAGAGCCACAGGCGATCAACTAACGAATCCCAGCGACCAGAAGACTATCGACTGAACTCTGCGCTAGAGATGGCCAAAATGAGCACGCGATGAATATAAAATGAACACGAGACGAACTGGAGAAAAATCGAGTATGCGATAAAAATGGGAAATGAATAAGAATTAAACTAAAGATATGATGAGCCTCAAATGAAAACGAATTAATCGAGATGAAGAGAGAAATAAAAGACAAGACGAAATGAATTGGAAATTAATATGAAATAAACGGAAGCTAAATTTGAGATGAACTGAAGATGAATGTGAAATGAAGTCCAAATAAAAAAGAAATGAATTCGACATGAATAAAGACAAGATGAGCATGAAATCGGAAGACATCAGGAATATAAGATGAGCATGAGATATACAAAAATGAATTGAATATGATGTGAAAAAGTTATAAGCATATAATAAACAAAGACGAAACACACAATCAATAAATTAAATGAAGACGACAGGAAGACAATATTCGTAGAAGGTGAATACCAAATGAACGAGAAGTGAATACTCTCGCAATTTGACGAACTTAAATTAAATTAAAATGATCAAATTAGCTGGAGATGAACTGGAAATGAACGAATTAATGCTACATGCATACCAGATAAAAAAGAGGACTGCGAAATAAAGACGAGCAGAGCACGAGATCAACAGGTAATGAATCAATCGAAATGAATCCGAGTTTAATACCAAAAAAAAGGATGAACGTAAATTGTAAAATAAATAGGAACAGAAAATGAATAGAAGATGCAATGAAATGAACGCAAGAATGTGAAATGAACTTGAAATAAACATGAAATGAGAAATTAATGCAAGATTGATAGATGGAAGGATAAATAAAAACACAAGCACATGAAATGAACTCAATGTGAAAATGAGATGAAAATGAACACACTTGAAATTAATTCGAGACAATGAATGCTGTTGACGCAGATCGCGTTCATATTTAAATTTTGTATTTCTATTAGTTAAGTTAGTTGAAAAAAAAAAGATGTAAATTCAGATTTCGTGCCCACCGCTGTATTAAAGATTAATTGTAAATGAATAAATTGTATTGTTGTAATTAATAAATACATGGCATATTTAAAGAATTCTAAATTTGCAGTTCGTATTGTGTGTCGTGTCACGTGTCACGCGTCCATCTCTAGGTTTAAAGTGCTGCCTGGATCAAGTTTAGCTTTACCACTGCATAAATTCACGCGCTGCCATTGTCCGAGCAAATGATCAAACAAATGAGCGGAACAGCCAACGACTTGGCTTCCAGTTCAGTCCAGCACAGTTGCAGACTCCGAGACTCGGACTGAGATATAGAGACAGAGATCCGACCTCACAGACAGAGAAGAGAGAGAGGGGGGGGGGGGGGGGAGAATCAAGTCAAAGCCCAGGGCAGCTGCCTCGTCTCGTCTCGTTGCCAGATTCGTGTCTATAGGGATCGTTTTGGCCAAGTTGGCTACTGTGCCGACATCGCTTTGACAGGCCTTCGACTTCGGGCTAACAAAGCTCAGTTTTGGCCTGGCCAACAACGACAGCAGCAACAACAACAACGAGCAACGAGACAAACCAAACAGACAAAACGCATTTGCACCTTTGAACTTCGCTAGTTGCAAATACCCTGTTGCCAAGTGGCCCCAAGTGGGGTATTCTCACTCTTTGCAAGGCTTTGCAACAGCAAATGTGAATTAAGTACGAAAAACTTGTTTCAAGTACGATTTTTTAACTCCTTGTTTTGGGAACTGCTTTCACTATCGACACTCTATAAGAATTTAAGGATATAACCTCTTTATTCATACAAAAAGTGGCATCTTTGACATTTTCAAAAAACATAAAAAATTGTATTACAAATTTTTTTTTGTAGTCACTCTAAGAATTGTTTGAAAAACGTTTTTCCATCTAACAATTTTTTTCAAATAATCGAGGAAAAAAATGAAAAAAATAAACTTTTACAAAAATTTAAATTACAAATATAAAATCTAACGGTAAATGATTTTTACGAAACTTAAAATAGACTACTAATATGACTAACAATATTTAAAGACGAGTTTATGATATCGTTATCGCCAATCATAATTGTTCATGCAAAAATGAGGTGCCTTTAATTAAATTTCGTTGAGTGTATATTTTTTTAGTTTAACAAAAATATTCTGAATACATAATCAAGAATTTTAAACATCAATTTTAAAATAATTATTTGTTCTGTGTGATAGGGACATACTTAATTGTTTCTACATCATTTTTTGTCGCCGCTTTCAAGCACTAGCTTATGTATACTCTACAGGGTATCTGTTCGTCGTGCAAGCCTGCGTCTCCAAATAGTTGCCAGTGTTGTTAGTTTGCAACAAGGAAAGCCAACGGGAGGGCCCAGGAGCAATTGGGAACTGTGCCACAGCTGAATGCGTTGCACGGATAGGCCGTAAAAGGGGCGGGGCCAGGGGGGTAAGGTGATAGATGAAGGTGGGGGGAGGAGAGGGAGGCGTTGCTGCCTTTTGTGTGGTAGGTAAGTCGACATCACAATAAATCTAGCATTTGGCGATAAGCCGCAAAAAGAGATCTGCCATCGACAACGGCAACGGCAATGGCAACAACAACAACAGTAACAGCAGCAACAACAGCAGCAACAACAGCAACAACAATGTTGGCATGACTGTGACGCATGCGAGATTAGCTGGCGCTGGCAATGGCGCTGTGATCCTGGCCAGGCCATAAATCGCATGCAACAACAACAGCAAAAACAGCAACAGCAACAATGTTGACGACGCGGACGTGCCAAACGGCAGCGACAAATGATTCGTGGCTGCTTTTGACTCAGTTGCCGTTGTTGTTGGTTGTCGTTGTTGGTTGTTGGTTGTCGGTTGTCGTTGTCGGTTGTCGGTTGCCCCTCGTTGTTGCAACGTGGTGGCACATCATTTGATTTTCGACAAGTTGTTGAGGCTATTTGCTGATTTGGCAGCAGCAACTGTTGCTGCCGCTGCTGCTGTTGCTGCCGTTGCAAACAAATTGATTGGCCAACTGAGTGATCGTCTTAGCCAGAGTCAGAGCCAAAGCCAGAGCCAGGTTAAGCATTGCCCATTGAGTCGATCCATTGAGCATGTCCGCCCGCCGGGCCACTTTGTTAATATACCCTTGCGAAGGGTATTATGATTGTATCAGACAATGTGTAACGCATTCTTAAAATATATATATACATTCCTGGTCAGAAACGACGATCTCAATTGATATACATATGTAAACTAATCTTTCGGTACCTCAAACGAATTCCGAAACTATTTTAAGGAATTTTAAAAAAGAAGAAAAAAAAAACCAAGAAGAAAATTTTAGGGATCCAAAATTGGGAAGAAAAAATTTGGAACCATAAATTAGGAATTTCAACTAAGAAAAATATTTAGAGTACAAAAATTAGAAAAAAAGAATTAGGGAAAAAAAATTAGGAAAAGTATCTTTGGTTTTCCTGTCATTGGTTAAATTCTTTCGAATTTAAAAAAAAAGCTCAATTTTCAAAAGAAAAAGCCAGAAACTTAGTAGTTTAAGCGTGTCAAGAAGCCGATGATCAAACTATTGCATTTCTACCAACACTGAAAAATATGTGCAAAACATGTAGATTTTGAAATAAATGGTTCGAATAAATATCACATGCGCTGGCAATCGAAGTCCTGATAGGGAAAAGCTGAAATCAAAAATATTTTATTAAAAATCGCGCGAATTTTAATAAAATATTTTTGATTTCGGCTATTCCTAACTTTTGTTTTTCCAATTTTTTTCTTCCCAATTTTTGCTTTCTCAATTTTTACCTTCCAAATTTTGGATTCCTAATAACTGTATTCGTTATTTGGATTTGTAATTTTGGATTCCTAATTATTTGATTCCCAATTATGGATTCCTAATTTTTTTTTGTTCTGAATTTTCGTATTTTGAGTAATATTTTTCGACATTCGTATATAGAATCAATCTTTCTGCTTTAAAGTGATCTCAATCAAATTTTGATCGGATCACTATCGATCGATTGAAAATCAACTTTCAAGTAAAAGAACATGTTTTGTTTTTCAGATACATATCTTTACCAAACTAAAAGATGTTTCGTATGATTTTATTCATTTCGACTATACGTATATAGCGGTCATAGAAACGATCGCTCAAAAAGCAAACTTGGTTTGAAAAACTTTGTTCCTTACTGAAATCACACAGATTATATATTTGGTGTTGTTTTGTGTAAAATTGGACACCATATAGCTGCCATAGGAATTATCATTCGAAAATCAGAATTTAGTGTGAACAACTTTGGTCCCTCAACGCAACAATTTTACTAGATTTTATATTTGATGGAATTTGATTAAAGTTCTACTATACTCTACTATTTCTACTATATCAAATAGTTGCCATAGGAACGATCGCTCGAAAATAAAATTTAAGTAGGGGAGATGTGGCGGTTGTGGGCATAGTTTTGATTTCGGCTTATAATTACCGACCTAGTGCATATTTTTTGGATATATGGATATCTGTGTAAAGCTAGAGACCTAAGCTAACTAATCATATAAAAAAATACCGGATTTCGTTACACAAAAAAATTTTACATGGACTTTTGTAAAATCGGTATTTTCAGCTAAAAATTTTTTTAGTGGGGGTTGTGGGCACCCTTGGCAAAAATGCTGTAAATTGAAAAATATGAAAAAAAAACCATAACTAATATGAACAAAATGACAGTTTATTAATCATAAAGCCTGCATATTCGTTATTCATCGTCGGAAACACAATTTTGACATGTATAATAACTTGCCCGCATGCCCACACATTTCACATGAAAAGCTCGATCGCAGATGTTACAATTGAATTCTGGAATCCGAAAAATCAAGAACGAAGCGTGAAAATCACAAGAATGTTCTAGAGGGATCCAAACAAATTTTTAGAACAATTTTCCAAGAAACAGTAGCTATATAAAAAATTTGACTAAAAAAAAGGGGTGCCCACAACACCCTCAATTTGTGTGCCCACAACCCACTTTAGCAGACACTTTAAAAAGTGATGAAAAAATTTTTTTGTTTAAATTTTTTGGTTCAAATCGATATTGTTCCATTTAGCATAATAGTTCGACTAAATAAAAATGCATTACACTTACCTTTCCAATCGATCCACTTTGATTGATACACTATTAAAAATGTTTGAAAGAAGTTTCCTCACCTTTTCCAAGCACAAAAAAAACCAATTCGTTAATTTCCAAAAGGAAACGCGTCCGTTCACTTTGATATTTGGCATGAATTATACATAGGGTAATAACTTTCGAATGACATTACCAAAAAAACTCAATCTTCATCAAGTGAAAATATACGTAGGGGTGCCCACAACCCACCCATGCCCACAACCACCACTTCTCCCCTACTAAAACCTTTTTTGTTGAGATATCTCAATAGACCCCAGAGCTTGTACATATTATATATTTGATATGATCTTATGCATGCTGATCTGCAATTGAGCAACTATTTGATAAAGTTATCATAGCAACGATCAGTTGACAACGAAATGCAGAGCTGTGAAAGGGTATCAACTCCTCGGTGTGCCGTTGATAAACTTTCTTTATGTTGTTGTTGCAGCATGTGGCGCTGCTGTGGCAGACAGGCCTGCTCCATGTTGTGTCCAATAAATGCACAACGATTTATCCATCCATCCATCCATCCATCCATCTGTCCGTCCAGCAGCTGTCGATTGTGGGCCGAGGGGCGGGGCAGGCGGGACTAGAGGGGAGTGGCATTGTTGCTGTTGTCGTCGTCGTCATTGATGTCAATGTTGCTGGCGGCGTGAGGAAATGTTTGCATGGCTTTTCATTAGTTTTCCGTTTGCCGATTTGCTCCTCAATCCTTGGGCGCTTGTATGTTGTATGTTATCTGTTGCATGCTGCTGTTGTTGTTGCAAGCTGTTGTTGTTGTTGCAGCCGCATGTTGCTGTAGTCGTCGTCGTTGTTGTCATCGCGCAATCGCTGCTCGCTGTCGCACTTTGCAATTACATTGCCAATTGCGATTTGTTGTAATTGTTGTTGGCACATCGGTGGCGCCACCGGCACCACACGGTGCAACACGGCAACAGTGCAACACGCCTCAAAACATCTTGTCAAATTAATTTACAACACGATGATGGGACCGACCACAAATGTGACATAAGCAATCGCATTATTGATTTCAATTGAAATGCAACTGCAGCTACTTAACAGCAATAGATCAATCAATATATGTAACAATTGTTCAATATATCCACTAAGCAATAGATTAATAAATCAACAAACACTTACTCAACTCAATACTAGATCAAATGCAAACTTATCACTATAATATTAGATTAATAAATGAAGAATATCAATAGACATAAATTTAACCAAAGAACAATAAATCGATCATCAATAAACCAATATTCGTATGATCAATTTATCAATGCAACAATGTGAGTGATCAATATGAGAATTGAATATATGATTTGATCAACATATCCATAAAACTCTACACTAGACGGCATATTTATTTTGACAACATTTAAAGTTAAATCTACTAGTAATTTGAACCTACTTCATTTGAATTCCGTTTGAATGATACAAAACTTTCCCTTAACCCATTAAGTACCCATTGAAAACTTGAATTCTTGCAAAGGTCTATTTTGAAACTTTTTTCCTCGGTTTTTTAAAATAATTGTTTTGATGCAAAAAATTCTTCAAACAACTCAAATTCTTCGCTAGTATTTTTTTTATAATTTTTTGAAACCTGCAAAAATTACTATTTTAGCCGCTTTTCCAACTTTTCATACAAAACGTGCTTTTTTTGCAGTTTTCAAAATATTATAAAAAAAAAAACTAGCGAAGAGATTTAAAAGAAATTTTCAAAGCACAATTTAATCAATACAATGAACTGTCCATATCTCATTAAACAATTGATCAACATTTCGACAGAATAATTAATAAGATCAAGGATCAGGTCAATATATCAAGCTTATGCAAATATAGACCATGAAAGTTTCGTTTACCTTTCAGTTTAAAGTGAACTAAAAATAAAACAATTGAAAATAATAATGACTAAGTTTATAAACTTTTGGTAAATATCACAAGATATTTACCTATATGTAGTTGCTATTAATTATTTAGGAAAAAAAAAAAATGTATTCTTCTGCAATCTGCATTAATTTTTTTTGGGATTGTTTTGAATTTTAAGCTATAAAAAGAATATTTAAGACTGTGATTGATCCATAAATTAGTTTTTGTAGTTAAGGTAGTTTGATATAAAATCGGGCCAAATATATTTTCAAAAACTTAAATAAGACTAAACTTCAATTAAGAAGTTTCACTAGACAAAATGATAAATGTTTCCGGTTTAAAAATCACTATTCAAATTTCAATTTGTTGCAAATACGAGTGACATCACTTAATTTGAGGTGTTTTCATAATTTTTAATGGCTTCAAAATCATTTAAATATGAATAAATTTGAAAAGGACCTTGGCTGAATCAGAACTGTCAGCGATTAATCGGCCAAAACAGGCGACGGATGCGGCAGATCACGGATTACGGATCACGATTCGGTTGCGATATCAACGTTCAACAATCGACAGTCGACAGACAGCGATTTTGGTTAGGGTAATACACATATATCCGATATCCGTTTTTGGCCACAGTTTTCACCCCACGAATCGTTGAAACAATTATCCATTGCATTTGTTTGACTTGTCGCATTGTTGTTGTTGTTGCTTTTGATTTGTTTTGACCAAGTTTGTAACTGGAAACTTAGCCATGGCTAAAAATGGACATGAGAAAAGTCGCAGCAACAATAAGAAAAACGAAAACAAAAGTCGTGAGGTTTGCCTGCGAAAAATAATAACAAAAAAACAAAAGAGAAAACACCACAAGCACACACACAAATTAAGAGAGAGACAGAGAGATATGGTAGCTAGCAATCGATAGACGAGTTGATCGATAAGAGCAGCGGAGCACTACAACAACAGCAACAATCCTATAAGAGTCTACCGAAGTTTTGAGCAGCCGCTGCTCCCGGAGCCACTGCGTGCCCACCGCTGGATAAGAGTGTATGAAAATGGCTCCACTTACCATTTCATCGAGACTCTTCAGGTCATTGGTAACAATCTGTGGCTGGGGTCCATACATCAGCATCGGGTCCTTGTCGTTCTCGTCCTCGTTCTCCGTATCGCTGTCATACAGATCCGTTTCGACGGCAACGCACTCGGCGCCGACTGGTGGCGTCTCCGTTTGGGTGCCACTCTCCGCACAGCCGTTGCTCGTTTGGGTGCCACAGCCGACGCCGTTGGCTTTGTTATCGGCCGCGATTTCACGATCGATTTGTCGTTCCATTTGCACCAGCATTGGCGCAAGCATGCCTGTTAATCGATAGCATATCGAGATATATCGATCAGTTGCAACAAAAGGACACTGCTCAACACTTACCAAACTTGGCGCCTCGTCGGGCCACCTCGAGCAGACAGAGAATCACATGCTTCTCATTCTTTCGCATGATCAGATCATCCGTTTCGAACAACAGGCACTCGATAATTTTAAGACTCTTTCTGCAAACGGAAAAAGGAGCGAATAAAATGTCAATCAATATACCTTTTAACAAACAATTTTTATATCCAAAAATCTTTAGTTAAAAGTTGATCATTGATCTTTGTTCTTATTGATCATGATCTAAGATTTCAAAAAGTTCTAAGATGGTCTAATTTGTTTTTCCTGATAATAACATGCAAAAAATCTTTATTTGTTTGCTGATATTTGCTAGACAATAATATGATGTCATACAATTGTCAGATCATCAATCAAACATTTCTCTGCAACTGTCGGTTCATTCTAATTCTTTTGAATTGATCCTTGATTGGTGCTCATAGAATAGTCATTTCAATCAAAGATCATATATTATTTATTTCTTGTACGTTAAAAGTGATCGTGGCATTAACTATGAATTTAAAATTAGTGATCGATGATCTTAAATCAATTTAAATAAATTGATATCTGCTTTAGTCTATCAAAATTTGTTTTTATTAGCAATCTTCAATTAATCGTTTACTATCGTTTGATTTTCAATCAGTGATCACTCGATAGAGTTTTGATCTTAGCTATGAAAATGATAATCTATAATCGGTAATCATCATATAAATTATTTGATATGGTTTCTATGTAGATCTCTGATTGATCTTTTCATATCGTCTCATTCCTGATCAATCAAACCATCTCATATTTGCAATTGGTTCTCTGATTGATGTTGATGATGATGGATCATACTCGTACGAGGGACAACTCACCTGCACCAGGTTATGAAGTTGGACACATTGTCGCGGGAAAAGAAGGTGCCGCTCTTCGCCGCGGGCAGATAATGGACATTGCCCAGGGCGAGTATTGGGCCCGCCAATCCGGAAGTCATCGAGCGTGTCATTGATTTGTTGCGCGCCTGTCGCCGGGCCAAATATCCCTCAGCCGCTTGCCGCACATAATTTGCGTGCTGAAAAAACAAAACACACGAAAAAAAATCACAAATTAAAGAGCGCAACAACAATAAATTAGACACAAAAGTAAAAACAACAACAACAATTTCAATTGCAATTGCAATGCGTTTGCGAGTGAAAGGTAAAAAAAAATGAAAATGAAAATACAAAAATATTTTTGGCTTATTTAGAAGCGCGACAAAAATCTAGAAAAAGTTTATTTTTAAGCGTCTCAAGAATTTAGCGCGGCATTTTTAGGCTGACGGCGACGCGGATACCGCCAATGGGGCACCTAACCCCCCTAACCACCCCCCTTACTATCCCTCTTTCCCTTGTGAATCTAAAGCCCCCTCTCTTTTGGACGAGACAGTTGAACTGATTTGGATACCGTGACAAAACAGGACAGGAATTGTGCTAGAAGAGTGAGAGGGTGTAGAAATTGTGATGGGCAGGGAGAGGGGATCATCATGGCGCCGCAATGTTATGCATAATTAATTAACATGCAGCCATAAAAAAACACGCAGACACTCGTCACTCATCAGTCATCATTTTGACCACTCGAAATCTGTTTGTGAATGAAAGAATTGGATTGAAGAATGCACTCGCACTCGTGCTCGTTAGAATTGGGTGTCTGGCACAGATTCGACTCGAGTTCTCTCAGCGACACTTCATGCAATTGCACTTCAGATATTTCTCTAGAAGAGAGATCACATCGCAAATGACAAGAATACATAAATACACATAGAATTAGCTTTAATCGAGCTTTTGACCTTATCAAATAGTTGAAGAACCTAATTTGTCTATGATATTTCAAAGAACTTTATCAGAGAGAGTCTTAATCAGATGAAAACTCTAATATATTATATAAAGACACTCTTTTAAGCGTAGTGAATCTTTTAAATTTATTTTGATAGTAGTCAAAGTCCTTTTCTTCTTTATCATTCTATTTTATTTCTTGTCAATCAAATATAAAATAAGCTTTTCTTTTTCCAATTTGGCGATTACTTTTAGACTGATGCGAACTATTTAATCCAGCGGTGGACACGAAATAAGAATTCAGGAGCACTACAACAAGATCAACAACAACAACCCTATTAGAGTCTATCTAAGTTGGGAGCAGCCGCTGCTCCCGGAGCCACTGCGTGCCCACCACTGATTTAATCTCTTCAAAATTTATTCTTGTGATTATCCAATTTAACTTAAAAGTCGCATCAAAGGATTTTACAATTCTTCAAGCCGCGTCTCCACTTCTTCTATAAGTAGATTGGTTAATATATTAGTAATACTTCAAAATTTTTTCATTTATTCTCCAGGTCATTTTTGGTATTTTCTTTTATATGTATAGTACACATATCATGTCGTGTCTCGTTCGTTGCATCCTGTTGCAAGTGTTGACACTTGTTGCCTCCATTTAACGCCCTCGGCATTTCGAATGTGTGACTTGAGTTGAGTTGAGTTGAGCTTATGTCATCATTGCAGTCGCATCTTTCGCTTCTTAATGCAATCCCAAATTGAAATTCAATTCCAATTCGATTCGTTGCACGACGAGTGGCAACAACAACAACAACAACAACAACAACAACAATCGACGTGTCATGCATTTCCATTTCCATTTCCAATTCCATTTACATCACTCGATATTCATTTATGCACATTTTTGTAATAATTTAATATTTAAACAATTTCAATATTTCCCTCTCTCGATTATTATTATTATCTCTCTCTGTCTCGTTGTTTGTGTGTGTTGTATTTTTTTTTTATGGATATCTTTTCAAACTGCATTCAAAGTGCTTTATTTGGTGTTTATTGTTTAACCGTTTTTATTTTTTTGTTTTGTTTTCATTTCTACCCTAACTCTTAAAAAGGGCATCATCAAGTGCCTGACACTGACAATTGACGTCTGACAATTAAATATATGCATATGAGCGTACTTATATATTAAGTGGGCGTGGCAGCTGACCATTTAAGGCAGCAGGATAAGCGACAGACAATAATGATATGGATCTGATAAATAGCACTTTAATTTGGTTAGAGCATTTCTCCAGCGTTGTGTCTCCATCTCCATCTGCATCTCTGACTTTGTCTTCAGCTTTTTTTTAACTCTTATCATTGAACCAAAGGTAAAAACTTTTAAGACGCCCACGTTGCAGTTTTGCCAGAGGCGTTAAATAGCTCGGAATCTGAATCTGAATGTGAATGTGAATCTGAAATTGAAACTGAAACTGAAACTCAAGCTGCATCTTCGTTTACACTACCCAAGTTCGGGCATTTGGCCTTCTTTAATCTATTAGCCATTTCAACCAATTTATTAACTGCAAGTTGATTTATTTTCATTATAAGAGCATCAACAAGTTCGTTGAGAATTCCTTGAATTTTAAAAGTTAGCTGCAGATTTCAATTTTGACTTTGGAAGCGGCGACAACGTACTGTTTATTATTATCAAAACTTAGTGTTTTAATGTAGCGTTTATTATTGTTACAGTGTTGGAAAACCTTCAAATTGGCAAACTCCTGAAAAATGCATAAAGTGTCCAATTCTTTTAAAGCTTTGGTTATATTTGCCATAAGTATAAGTTGTTATAAGTAGACTTTTTGACTTCCTTTAAATTTTTCAATCTTTCAGTAATTTAATTCAATAGAACAGCGGTGGGCGCGCATGGGCTCCGGGAGCTAGCGGCTGCTCCCGAATTCAGATTTCGTGCCCACCGCTGATCAAAAGAAATGCACAAATCATATGAAAATTCAATTCAAATGCATAAATCAAAATTTGTTTTTATTTTTGCTAGGTTTTTTTTTTTTTTTTTTCATTAAAACGAATTCTAGTAAAATATTTACTGGGTGTTCATTAGAGTGTCCCTTATTTGGTCAAAGTCAATATTTTTAAACGTATACGGGCTAGTTCTGTTCATTAGGTCCTAAGCACTCAGAAATAAATTTTCACCTCAATCGGAGTATGATAACCCGTGCCGACTTGGATCGGAAAATTTCAAAATTGTATGGGACAAAAAAAATTTTTTTTTATTTTTTTAATTTTTTATATTTTTATTTTGTTCATTAGGTCCTAAAGAACTCAAAACCAAGTTTTCACTTTGATCGGAGTACGATAACCCATTCAAATTTGCTTTGAAACATGAAAAATCATCGAAAAATGTATAATCAGTGTAAAAACACTGTTTTTGATGTTTCAATGCAAGTTTGAATGGGTTATCGTACTCCGATCAAAGTGAAAACTTGGTTTTGAGTTCTTTAGGACCTAATGAACAAAATAAAAAATAAAAAATTAAAAATAAAAAAATTTTTTTGTCCCATACAATTTGAAATTTTCCGATCCAAGTCGGCGGAGCATATTTTGAGGTGATTTATTTGAGTGCTAACCTAACTACCATGCGTTTGAAAATATTGACTTTGACCAAATAAGGGACACCCTAGTGTTCATATTGCGTTAAATTTATTAAAACAAATTAATTGTAAATATGCAAATTTTAAATACGAATTGATTAACATGTTGATTTATTTTAAAGTTACAAAAAAATTAACATGATCGATTCATGCTAATCAAGAGAAATAAGCTAATTTTATATACTTATTACATAGGTAAACATTTGATAATCTTAAATTAATATTTAATTTAAGCTTGATTTTGAATTAGATTATTATGCAATTTTGATAGATACATCTTTTGGATCGTCTTAATATGTATCTTATAAGTTCAATTGTATGACAATTGAGTTGTAAACTGCAAACTGACTTTCTGTTTTTGTTTTTTTTCTTAAATGTTTTTTCTTTATGACTTCGACTTGCCACACTTGCCACTTGGGGTCAGAGGCCTCGTGTGGCAGCGTCAAGTGTCGAGTTGTCGAAGCAATTAACGTGACTTTGGGAGTCCTACTCCCCCCTCTTTCCTTACTTCCCCCTCTTCCCCTACCACGGCTGACCGGAATGTGGGCCAAACGGACGGACGGACAGACAGTCATAACGTGGCTGCCACAAACTGATTGCCATGCAACGGTGCCACACTTTTCTCAGTGCTGCAACTCGAGTACGTGACAGGTAGAAAAGAGAGCGAAAGCTGTTAAGGAAGCTCTTCCCATGTTGCAACGTGCGGGGGCGTTTCAAGGGGTGACCCAGGGGGTGGGACAAGGGGGCATCATTTGTCGTTGTCGCTTGTCGCTTGTCGTTGTTGCTGTCACGTAATTAGCTTAGATTTAAGTTTTCCGCCTGGCCAAAATGTATGTCAATATGGCGTTAATAACATTAGGTAAAAGGCAATTGCAAAAAAAATAAGATAAAAATACAAAAAAACTTAGCAAACAACGTGCCTGTCGCATTATGCACACACATAGATATTGATATAGATATATGTGTGTGTGTGTGTAGGTGTGTGTATTGTCTGTATATATAGAGCATATAGCATAATACCCGTAACTGTTTCTTGCTTCCGCAAACTCAAAAAAAAATACGATGCCAAATTAAATCAAACAATATTTAAGTGCAACAACAACTACAACAATTTAAATGACATTGCAAAAATTGAAAATCAACAAAATGAAATTACAACAACAACAACAGCAACAACTAACGGCAAACATAATGTTTATTGTACAATTGCCGGATTTCAGCGCCAATCGCGCAATTACAAAATGTACGCGCATTGCGTATACCCTGTACATCACGCACATGTCGGTCATGCACGACTTAACCCAAAGACATTAACTAAAACCCTTTTTAATTGCAATAAATAAATTATCTTGAGTCTGTTTAAGACTGTATATAATTATTATAAATAATTAAACACTAAATTATTTGACTTAAAATCAAATAATTAAATAGTGTTGGTAAACACGCACAAATACTGTAGTGTGAACAATAAAAATAAGGTTCAACTGATCACTGTAAAAGCTGTAACGAAATCAGCTCTGATTTGATTATCGGGGTGCACAGAAATCGCTTTCGCTTGAATTTCAGTCAGTATGAAATTTAAGTGAAATTCAAGCGAAAGCGATTTCTGTGGCAACCCGGTATGATTTTCTTTTTTCTCCTCAAAACAATTACTGGTCAAATTTCAATATGACAAAGTTTTAAATTTAAAATTTGATAACACAATACAAATTTTATTTAATTCCGAAATATTACGACAGATTCACAAAAATTCCTAGATGGATTTGACAGTTAAAAAGGGGCTAAGGAAAAAAAGTTGAATAAAGCACGAAAATCTATTAGAAAATGAAGAAAATAAATAATAATAAATATAACATTTTTAAGATAATTGCTAGCATTCTATAGCTACTATTCTGCAATCAAATTATTGCTAAAAAGGTTTTTAACACTTTTGATTTAAATTTATTTAAATGCACAAAATCAAAAACAAAACAGTGTGCAAAAAAGGTTAAAATCTAAACTAGATCTGTGTTTTCGGAATATCATTACTAACCTAGAATATATAAGTATTTTATTTAAGTTTCTTTGCGTTCTGTATGGAAATTTGCTTAGTATTTTTCTTAATTCCTTGCTTTTATTGATGTACATTTATTTCTGTCGGTTTATGCTCTAGCTTACATTAGGCATACCCTGTAATGCATACCCTGTAATACATGCCACACAAATGTCTGATTAGAGTCGGAACATTGTAGTTTGGGGGTTTGGCTTTTGGCCAACGCCTAAGCGGATTTTGCCGTCAACCAAAGTAAGGAAGAAGTAAAAAACATATTAAATCAAAATCGCAAGAAATCAAAAGCAACAACAACAACTACAACAACAACAATAAATAAATAAATATATAAATGGAAATACAAAGAGTTGAGCTTAAACAGTTGAGTGTCTAATGGAGCGAACTGCCACCGATTGTCAGATAGCCAGCTTGTCTGAATTGGCCATAACACCTAACACCTAGCATGGCTAACAAAGCACGGCGGCTTTTTGTTGTTGTTGCTGTTGTTGTTTTCAACTCAATCAAAATCAACAAAAAACGGCAAAAAAAAATTAATAAAAACTGTCCACAATATTCGATTCAAAATGATATTTCAAAGCCGTGTCGACGTTGCCGTCATCAGCAACTGTAGTTAACTGTATTGTTGTTGTTGTTGTTGTTGTCATGGCTGTCATAGTTGTTGTTGTTGCTGCTGTTGTTGTTTGGAGTTCAAGGTTCTCATGGACAACTTCCTAGCTTTTTAACCATCTGGTTGTCTATGTCTTAACGTCTTTTTGACCATTTGGCAATGATAGATTGCTGCCAAATGATTATTGCAACAATCGACAACAACAGCAACAACAGCAACAACAACAATTGACAATGGACAACACCTACAACCATCATAAATCTATCGATTGATCGGTCACCTGCTCGGAAGCCTCTTTTGATCTTTGCCTGAATTTGATTGCCACTAACGGTATTTCCATTTGTTGTGCCAAAGTTTGTTGCTCTCACTCTATCTCGCTCTCTCTCTCTCTCTCGCACACACACCATCTATCTATCTTGCTCTTTAACTCTTGTGTTGTGGGAAACGACCATGGACATCATAAGATGGATGAGATGAGATCATTGATCGCCTGATTGCATCGTTGATCATTAGCAACAGAATTCTTTTTGTGTGTGGGCACAACACACACACACACACACACACCCGCACACACTCTTGACTCTTAACATTGGTAATTGATATGTATGTAGTATGTACAACATGCTGCAACACTTGCTGCACATTGGGGCATGCAACTTCAATGCGATTTCCCTATGCAATTTCTCACAGTTTCAAAAGATTCTTTGCGTTTGGCTTGAATTGTTTTAAGTATACAGTAGGTGAGGTAATTGTTTTGACAATGAAAAACCAATCACTGGCACAGAATTTTGCACAAAAAAAACTAAAAAATTAAAAAACATTTTCAAGGCTTTTCTTACTTTTGTTTTTTCTAAAGTCGTTAATGGTTTTTAGAAGAAACTAACTAAAATAATAAAATTAATTTTTTTTTGAATTGAATTTTTACGAATAGTTGCAAAACAAATACAGTTAGCAAAGTGACTGTATTGAAAAAAAAGTCCTCTCGACTTTATTTTCTCTGATATAATTATATTTTCATTCGGTACTTTAATTAAAAAAAAAAAGAATTACTATTATATTGGAATTAACGATTTTTAAAAATAAAAAACTAATACGACAATTTTTTCTTTTAATCAAAACAGTAACTTGACGTTCAGTAGATACAGGAAACTACACTTCAAATTTGATGTCTCTAGCTCTTATGGTTTTTGATATCTAGGAGTTCATCCAGGCGGACAGACAGATGGTCAAGAATATATGTACATACATATGTACAATGTACATATATATTCTACAAATGTTTGTCACGGTTCCTTCTGCCTGACGAAATTTTTAAAATAGAAAATGCTTCAAATACCAATAAAAGATTTAATGCTTTTTTTTTTTGCAACATAAAATATGTCAGTTTATTTTGTCAAAACAATTATTTGACTAACTGTGTGTATAAAGATATCTGTATATATGTGATGTATTATCTATAACATGTTGTTTGCAACTTGAATGCTCATTAAGGCGGCAACAACAACAACAACAACAACAAACGACAACAACTTGAAACAAGACAAAAGCCGCTGCCAAAACTAAACCAAACTGAACTGGTTTTCATTATTATGATTATTGTTGTTGTGTTTTGTTGTTGTTGTTGTTGCTTGGCTTAGTTGCTGTTGTTGTTGTTAATGTTGTTGTTGCTATTTTCCAAAAGCCAAAGCCAAAACGAATTTTGAATGTGGGTGAAGTTGTTAAAAATGTGGCAAACGCGCAACGCAATCGAGGCCAGACGCGACCCCCTCCCCCTTCCTAGCGGCTTTCCTTGCTACTACCCCGTTTACCTACCCACCCCACCCCACCCCACTAAGCTCAACCTCCCCCCTCCCCCGCCACACTGTCTGTTTTGGCCAACCTGCTAAGCGCATATTTAGTTATAAACTTGAATTTAGACTCGGCCCAAATTAGATAGATTGACTTTGGGCCACGACGCGACGGTGAGAGCGCCACAAATGTTGCCCAACCAAAGTATTCGCCGTGCGCATTGGGCAACAGAATGAAACGAAATGGAATGAAACAACATGTATGAAAATTCAGTAAAATTAAACGATTCAAAATTAAATGAACTTCAACAACATGAAAAAATGAAACAAAATTAATTGAATAAATTATAGTTTTCATTTGGAAATAAATTTGAAATTTACCGAAATCTTCAAAAATGTTCAAAACTTTCTTTAATAAGAATGACCAAATTCAATGACTCTGAAATAACAATGAAATTCCTTAGATTATTCAAGTTAAAAGAACAAAAAAATAAGAAATTTAAAACAAATAAAAAAATAAAATGAGTTCAGACAAAAAAAAACCAAAAACTTAAGAGACCACATGCAAAGAATTAAAATGTGACAATAGGAAATTAAAAACAAAAAAAAACTAATAAGAGTTTAGTTTTATTCCCATTCCTAAATAGATTCTAAATTAATTTCGTTGTGCTTCCTGTTACAAATTGGCATATTAACAGCTTCTTTGTTTAAAAAATTAATTGTTTGACAGTACATATATGTATGCATATTATGTTTTTGTTCTGTTAAATTCTATTCTATAAGAGCTCCAACTTTTAATCAGATGAGGGCTCTTAATGTTCTTGGTCCAGTTTATGCAAAATATAGATGAACTACGCTATAAACCAGCGGTGGGCACGAAATCTGAATTTGGAAGCAGCCGCTAGCTCCCGGAGCCCATGTGTGCCCACCGCTGTTATAAACAACAGGAAAAAAAACCTTAGAAGTATAAAAATGTAATTCAAATATGTTCTTATCTAATAACTTGTTGATATTTGACAAATAAAGTTGACTCTTCGATATGCATAGACATTTGTTGAGGAAGGTTGGGTGACAAGCAGGGAATACCCCTAACAATTGTATATTGCGTGCTGGAATCGTGCAAATTGCCAAGCCATGTCTGCTGTGTTTTTTTTCGTTATTTGTCCAGTTTTGGGCACAAGAAAACGCAAAAGGCATTTTGGCCAAGTAAATACGAGCATATGTAAATATTAATTTTATTAAACAAACGTGACGCTAACTTAAGTCTTTGTTAACTGTTGCCAAAAACCCACAGAGAGAGCGAGAGTTAGAGAAAAAGAGAAACAAAAATATAGATTAAACAGTGCGCGCTTTTCATATTTGGCTTTTCAATTCACAATTCACTGTTGTTTACCACTACTATTGTGAATGCGAATGTGACTCGAACTGTGACTGTCACTGTGATTGGCCCCGACAATCGTTTTGAGGTCTTCGTTTCGGACTTGGACTCGTTTCA